>BPLR01005533.1:0-18447 GCA_021605095.1 Caerostris extrusa | reverse complement strand
TACGTTTTTGATATCATCAATCTATTTAGTCGGTGGTCTTTTTCTTCGTCTTGTTCCCTCAATTCTACAATTTTCTTTTTGGTTGCAAATGTATTGTCATATCTAAGCACGTAACCCAGCCCTCTAATATTTATATCTTTAGCTCTCATAATATCAATTTCACTATGTTTTCTATGTATTTCATGAAGAATTCTCCACACATTATTTTTGTTATATTGGGCCAAAGATCTTTTCTTTGGATTTTCTTCCAAATATTGATAGTATATCTTCTGCTTTATTAAGTGTCCAGCATTCACTTTCGTAAAGGAAACAGGCCTTATCAAATTTATGTAAATCAATTTGGTTTTTATGCTGATTAATTTGGTTTCAAGTTGGTTACTAAGGCTACAAAAACATCTATCAGCTCAGAAAATCTTATTTTTTATTTCAATTTTTATGTCATTGTAAACAGGATCATTGTTGCCAAACATTTAAATTGTTTCACGATTTCAGTTTCCCTATTTATCATCAAAGAGGATAATATATTTATAGTTTTATTAGTTGTAATCATTAATTGAATTTTGTCTTCATTAATAGATAGGCATATCTATCAATGCATTCTCAAGAGATAGAAATGTCTCGAAACAGCCTTTTAGTTCAATAATGATATCAATATTATGTATCTAGAAAATGGATGGTTCTTTGTAAGAGGGTTCGGTGTATTTATTCAGATCTTTCTGTGGTTTTTATGTAGGGCCGTGTTGATCGGCAGGGCAAGAAATATCTCATAATCGTGATCGCTTTTCGGTATAAGGGTTCTGAAATATGTTTATAATCATATCTCTCTATGTTTTTTATATATCTCTTTATATGTAGAAAATTTTATTATGCATATCACTTTTTTAAGAGCCATCTTTGTGAGATTAGTTATTTTGCGATGTTAAATTCAGTAGTAATTCTCAAGTAGTTTTCTCTATTGATACTGTCTTAAGCATCTTTAAAGTCAATGAACAGGTGGTAGATGGGATAAAATTCTTACGCTCTTTAAAAAATTCTTAGACTTAATCTCCCTCTGTAATAGATCTATATTAAAATGGCTTTTAATGCATGTTGAGCCTTTCTCTTCTTTCTAATATTGAAGAAGATTGTCCTATAATTGAGGAAAGCATATGAAAAACTCATAAGAATTTTTTTTTCTCACTCATTAAATAAAAAGCAAAAATTTTCCAATTTTATGAAATAATTTTATTATAAATTGAAACGACATTATTTACAAAAATTTAAGACAGGATACATTTGCAACATTAAAAACAGAAAAAGTGCATGTTTACATAGAAAATAAGTATAGGTACATAATAAAACGAAGAAATGTATACAAGTAAATAAGTATAAATGGTTAGATTGTTATTTTATTATATATTTCAGTCACACTTTAATTTAAAGGAAAATTAAAAGTCAGCTATTAATATTACAAAATCAATATATAATTAATGTCGTGATAATAATACTACATGCCTTTGATTATTAATAGCAATTCTTTTATTTAAAAACACAAATAAGTGTATTTTTTAATTTCAAATGTAAAAGTGAAATTTCAATTAATATATGCTTCTAGAAAAAACACACGAAACATATACAAACATATAAGAAAAATGTAAGAGACATATAGAGTTAAAAGAATAATTTGCTATTTTTAATTTTTTTTTCTATTATTTATAATTTGACTTGCTTTCTTGAATTTTGTGTCTTTATGACCATTAAAGAAATAAACAATTAACGAGTATAATTTATTATCTCAATTATATTTATATAGATATATTTAACATATAAATTTATAACAGAAAAAATACTGCTGATTGTTATAGAAGGATAGTAAATTTAAATCAATAAAGGACAAATTAGAGATTCTTGATTCCTAAACACTAACTTTTTTTTTTACCTTTTCCTTTTTTTAAAATAAACAATAAAAGCATATTTATACCACCATCGACTACATTTCTATATAAAATTCACATATATTTGACCTTCAAAGCCTATTTTACAACTTTAAGATCCAAAACTATAAATCTGATAGTTTATTTACAACATATATATACATTAATTTACAAGTTTTAATACAAACAACTGCCAGAAAGAAAATGCATAAAATATCTATAATACAGAAGTTTTATCAATAATACAGATAATAGCTCGTATTATCATTTACAGACAAATATTTTTTTTTATTATGATCTGACTTCAGATAGGGAATTAATACAATTTCTTCATCACATACCAAAAGAGGCAGTAGCACACACACCAACAAAGTAACATACACCAACGGAAACAGATTTCTTTGAACTTTATAAATAAAAGCATTTTAATCGTTACGACGAGAATTTTGGACATTCCTGAGATATCGGTTTTAAACCTTTATAATATTTAGAGTTATTTTTAAAGTCACACAGAGACTGTGTTATTGCCATTTAATTTAACCTCGCAAGGTTTCATTTGAATGTGGATTCCATTTGAATGCATTAGATCTTCTTTTTCAGGATCTTCAGGATCTGTTAAAATAATAGAAAGACAAAAAACATTAAACATTAATACTATTTTCAAGGAGACATTTAAATTTTTTTACTATATTATAATTAAAGTAATTAAGTATTTAAAAGTATTTTTAAGTAATTAAGTATTTTAAAGTAAGTAATTAAGTATTTTTAAAGTAAGTAATTAAGCTAAAAATATAGGGGAGGGAGGATCACTATAACTCTACAAAAAATGTTTGTTGTTAAAATTGTTAAGATATAAAATTGAACAAACCATCTTTAAAGCCGTTCGCATTCTTTTCTTTAATAATCTTCTTTTGCGTGTATCTCTTGTAGATCTGGTAAATACCACAAAGTATACTGCATCCAACTATCATTGCAAAACCGTAGAGCCAGGGCAATAAAACAATATCTCCTTGCACCTGAAATAAATATGAATTTATTTTGTATAACTTCAAACTGAATATTTTATTTTCCATTCATGAAACTTTGAGAAATCGTCATATTTATTATCGTCATTTTTCCGCCACCATCGTGTGTCCATTCAATTTGACCCACATCATTTCAAACTGTTTAAGGGCATCTCAGCTCTAGGCACAGTTATGTGGTGTGGTGTAGTAGTAGTAGCACTAACAGTATTATGCCCGATACAACACGGAACACCATATCTACCTCAAATGGCATTTTTAAGTGTTGATAAAGACTAGGAATTTCCTCTTAGATCTAAGATTTGAGAATTTTATTTTGACTTGTTATTTGACCACAACCATAAATCACTTAATGTGTGATATGGCAGTCATTCATGTCTGTTATGCCTGCTCAATCAATGCCAACTTTGGTTGTAAGAACTCTATCATTCGATGAACGGTAGAGTTCCATCATGCATTTGAGCGATTATCTTCTGTGTAAGGGTGTAAATTTTTATGCCCGTGGTACATCTCTTCTCAAAGAACCGAAAAAGGAACGATACCATAAATCTACGTACAGTGAATTTTTCTCACTGCAACGTTACTTCAGCATACTCGTGATAGGCATTCTGAGAATTAACTTATTCAACGAGCAAGAAATATGCCTCATCTGTCAATAAAATGTTAAATAACCAAGCACCGTAGTCTACCGTGCAAATCCATTGCTTTGGAAGCATTTGTGAACATGCTGGATTTTAAACAGATACTCTCATGATGCCCTTCGGAGGGCTCTCAAAACTGTAATTTTAAGTATGCCTTATTCATGTCATATGGCATCAATCAAAAAATTGAACTGTGGAAATCCATCGATGGGCAACACTTGTAACATGCTAGATTTTATACGGATGTCCTCATAAAGCCATTTGGAGGCCCAAATAGACATGATTGACTACTATATCACACATCAAATTAAAGAACGAAAGGACTATACAAAAGGTTTTATTCATATGTCATAAGACCTCAGTCGAAAGTTGAATCGTGCACATCCATCGATTGGCAATACTTATGAATATGTTGAATTTATACGGATGTCCTTATAATGCCATTCAGAGGGCTGTCCAAACGGTAAAGAACGATGAAAAGATATGCCTTATTTATGTCATATGACATGAGTCGAAAAATTGGATCGTGAACATCCACCGATTCACAATTTATGAAACATTTGGAATTTATACGGATGTCCTCATAAAGCCATTTGGAGGCCAAATAGACATGATTGACTACTATATCACACATCAAAACCAAACGGTAAAGAAACGGCGAAAGGACTATACAAAAGGTAAGCTTTTATTCATATGTCATAAGACCTCAGTCGAAAAGGCGAATCGTGCACATCCATCGATTGGCAATACTTATGAATATGTTGAATTTTTTTATACGGATGTCCTTATAATGCCATTCAGAGGGCTGTCCAAACGGTAAAGAACGATGAAAGATATGCCTTATTTATGCCATATGACAGTCGAAAAATTGGATCACCGTGAACATCCACCGATTCACAATACTTATGAACATTTTGGAATTTATACGGATGTCCTCATAAAGCCATTTGGAGGCCCAAATAGACATGATTGACCTCCATATCACATCATCAATCTAAACGGTAAAGAACGGCGAAAGGACTATATACAAAAGGTGAGCTTTATTCATATGAAGACCTCAGTCGAAAAAGTTGAATCGTGCATCCATCGATTGGCAATACTTATGAATATGTTGAATTTTATACGGATGTCCTTATAATGCCATTCAGAGGGCTGTCCAAACGTAAAGAACGACGAAAGATATGCCTTATTTATGTCATATGACATGAGTCGAAAAAATTGATCGTGAACATCCACCGATTCACAATACTTATGAACATTTTTTGATTTTATACGGATGTCCTTATAATGCCATTCGAAGGGCTCTTTAAACAGTGAAAAAGCTCGAAAGAACGGTACGAAAGGTATGTCTTATTCATGTCATATGAACGTCAGTCGAAAAAAATTGAAAATACGAACAGACCATTTTTAATCATAACATAATCCATCATTATTATTTTTGCGTATTAAAAATGCGCTTGCAGTATTCATTGATGTTGTTGTATCCAAATTTTCTAGTTGTGTAAGCGTTATGCATATACCACTTTAATGTAATGCAGTATCGCCCTCTATTATAAAGATTTTGAACTGAATATTTTCTCCATCATCGTGAATATTAATCTGCACACTGCATGTCTTTCCGATTAATATATCTTTTTCTTTAATCTCATTTTACTTTCGTAACTAACTGTTTCTCAATAGAGATTCGTAGAAATCAAGAAGTTGTTCACGAGACCACATTACACGTGATTATCTCAAGTGTTCATGTTCTCTAAACTGAGAAATAACAGTGATTTTATCATCTTATAAATCACATTATCAGCGGGATGTTTTTATCGATCGAACGATAGCTGGGAATCTTCACGCGTATCAAATTACTGAAAAACCAATCTACTTTTCTTACGATAACTATTTCTTTTTAACTATGCACTTAGTTAAAAATAAACATGAATTGAGATTACATGCAAATTTCGAAGAATCTAAATTTAGTTGTAGTTATTTTAATCTTTAAGTTTACTCATCATGCAAATATTTGTTGCGATACTTTTATTTTGAAATCATGTGACTAGATTTTTATAAATTGTTCAAAATTGAACAAAAGATAAACATTATACAACCAATTAACAAACAGAAGATTATAAATACAGTTATAATACGTATTTGCTGTTAATGAACTAATTATTAGATACTCAAGGGTCTAGACACTACTTAGTCATTGTTTTTTATAAACAATTCGTGTATATTTAACTATACATTATAATTTAGTACTAACTAATTGAATTTAGAATACTCAATATTCTAAATAATGTAATGTAATGATAATGTATTCAGTATGTAATTCACTAACATTATTTCCGTACTTTAATGGATTTGATTTTTTTTATATTGATACATATGAAAGGAAACATAATTTCACATTTCACGTTGTTTCATTATAAATTTTAAAATTCTATAGTTTCAATACTTTTTACTATCATAAATTTTAATCAACGTTTAATTAGTGCTTAAAATAATTAATTACCTTACCACCTTAATTTATTATTTTTTTTTTTTTTTTGCTTGTCTCAGAATTTTATTTCATTCTTTTTCTTTTAATTTTATGATTTTACTACATTTTAATCAAATACTACTTTAAGATTTAATTCTTCTTAAGATGTGGAGGTAGATGAAATTAAATTAATCACACAGGTACTCCACAACTGGTAAATTCATTGCCCATTTTTTTTTTTTTTTGTTTTGTTTTAAGAAAACCTACTTTTTATTCGTGAAACTCACTTAGCAATAGTTCAATTAGTTTTATTATTTTATTAAAATAATATTTCTTAAGTCATATTAATAAAGAAACTTATTTATTTAAAAACAAAGCGGAACTTACTTCTAGAGGAAACGACAAAGCGATGACTGTTAAGGCCAGTGGAAAATTCTGAATCCCGCACTCAATGGCAATCGTTTTGCAGACTGCCGTTTTCTGTTTCAAGAGTGCAGCGATTCCGTAACCCAGCCCCAGTCCTATTCCAGGAAGGGCTATGATAATTGCATACAGTTTTAAAGGAACGCTAGTGAACATGTCTGGGAAAATGATGATCTCGATTATGACGCATATAAACATCAACAAAAGTCCAGTGTAAGTTCCCAACTAAAAAAAAAAAAATAAAAATATGAAATAAAATGCAAGAAATAACGAAAAACTTCAATAATAAAAGGGAAACAATTAATACTTTTCATTGGAGATTAAAAAACAAAATATCGAAATATACTCATGATTACAATAGCTAGAATGATTTTAGGGATGTCAGACCATAAGCTTATAAAATTCTGTATACTCGATTTTTTTTTTTTTTCAAATTCTCATTTTGATCAAGAGAATAAAATTGAAAAACGAATTTTATCTATGAAACCTATCTATCTGTTCTTATTCTAATGCAGCTGACAATACAGAGACAGTTAATCTTTATGCCATAAGCAAGGGCTGCACCACTGTTACTCATTTAACACTATCTGAGAGGCACGTGTAGCGTGAAGATATGCTGCTGCCGCGAGTAATATTACCCCCACAACACTCTATGATCATATTAGACCGGGCCTACGGTTTGAAGTGATTCCGAACCACTATAAATATCCATGGCACCGCCGGAATTCGATCCCGAAATCTGTTGTACCGAGCGCTAGCCACTCGGCCATCTGGCTCCCATCTATCTATCTAAATATATCTATCTTCTTCCTTCTATCAATTTTTTAAAATATAATTGCTTATTTAGCTCAACAGTACACATAACTATATTTTTTATATCCATTTGCAAATCAGATATGAGAGAATTAAAAAAGAAAGTTATACATTTCTTCAACATATATTTCTAAATTCGATTACCTTTTATATAAATATAAATATTTAATTTTTTATTTCTGAATAATTTTTGTATGTCAATAATTTTTTTTTTGCTTATAGGCTTCATAAGGACTAAAAGGAAAAAAAAAAAAAAAAAAAAGGAAAATGCAATATAAGAAAAAAAGTAAAAGAGAAAAATAAAATGCCATAAAGAGAGAGAAAAAATTGCAATAAAAGGAAAAAAGTTCTGCAAAGAAAAAAAAAAAATAGTACAAAAGAAAGAAAAGAAATAGAGAAAAAAGCCAAATAATTTAATTTATATAATGAATGATTTATCAAAGGCATATTTGAACAGTTGCCATCAAAGTCAGAAGTAAGAAACAGTGAAATCAACTGAATTTGACTTACGTTTATTTGCCATCGTGAGAGAATATAATATCGGATTCAATTGCTTAATTTTGAGATTTCGACCGAATTACCTTTACAAAAACAATAAAAATTCGATTTTGAAATATAACGAGTTCGAAAACCAACTAAATTCGTGACAACATTCATGTCCAACAAAAAAATTGGAAACGTCTGAAATAAAAATGAATAAAGCTAAAAATGTTTGATTATGGAAAAAGTTTTATTAAACACAAAATCAGGTTTGCTATATTTAATTATAGTACTTCAATTAAGTCCTTATTTTTTTTCTTATTTTTCTTATTATTCTTATATACAGTAAATACTTCTACTGCATTGAATTTTTTATTTTTGTTCATTATTAATATAGATATTATTGATCTATCAAGATTGAATATTATTAAGATGATAGATAAGATGATGAGATGTTTTTATTTCAGTTTAAAATCGTTTCAGTAATTTTTTGTTTTAAGAAACAGGACAATTTAAAAGAAAAACTTTCTTAAATATGCACTTGTCTTAGAAAAAAAAAAAGTACGAAAAAATTATTTCATTGTGTGATTATTTAAAGCGGCCTGATGGCTGAGTGACTAGTGCCCTAGTGCCCGCTGCTACAGGTCGGCTTCGAGTCTAGGCGGTGCCATGGATATTTGTAATGGTTCGGGATTCACTTTAAACCATAGGTCCCGTTCTAATATGACTGTTGAGTGTAGGGTTGACAACCCTACCCAATAAAAAACGTCTCCTGTCTAGAAATCTAATGGCTTTAGCATACTGGGGCTGTTGAGCCATTGAAGAAGAAGATTAATTATGCTGAAAATGTTAATGTAACAAATTACATGGAAAAATTTTGCACCAAAAAATATTTTTCATTATTAATGCACTCATAACTGATACAATCAAAAGAAAATTTAATTTTCGTTAAAAAGAATAGCACAAAAATCTCGAAAACTAAGGAACAAGTCATTCAATCAAATTTCAATCCATTCTCTATTTTTTACGACTGAAAATTATGCAATGAATGCGAATACATTTGCGATGTCTTGTGATTTATTCGTGTAAATCGTATTTAATAGTACAGATATAAAACATCTGACGCAAATATGTTTTAATCCTCCGGTGAGTAGGTAGAAATCTTTGCATATTCCAGCCACCTGCTGACAGTCTAAGATTTTTAATCAACAGAGCAGTCAAAATCTGTTTTCTTAAAAAACTTTGTCATTCACATGACCTTATTTTCCAAAGAAAGTAAATCCTTTACATTTTCTCAATTCAGTTTTTCATTGCCAATTCAAGGGCGTTTCGAAATTTCATATTGTAGATCTATAGTTTTATCTGCCAGTAGTCAGACACCCTTGGCCCACTGCCATAGGGCTGTTGCGGCAATGAAGAAGAAGAAGATTAATAGTTTTATAGTCAATAATGGAATGTGAATCGAATTTTTTCTTTTTTTTTGCTTCTTTTACTAAGGATGATAATAAGGATAAATATGGGATCACGACTAGGAAACAAACTTTATTGGCTTACTTTTATGCTACAAATAAGCAAATCTTTATAAAAAAAAATAATAAAATTAAGAGAAAAGAATGCCTAAAAAGGTGACAATAAAAAATTTTCTAATGTTTTTAGGAGATATTTAATTATCATTTATAATAATATTTTCTTTTTCCAGAAATATAAAATTTAACGTCCATTGATTACATTTTACTACTTTCCTAATCAATTCATAATTGAATCTGACAGTTAAGTATACTTATACAGAAGACCTGATGGGTCGTCAGCGCTCTGGCGCTCGGTATCCCAGGTTTCGAATTCGAGTCTTGGCGGTTCCATGGACGCTTGTAGTGGTTCGGAATCCACTTTAAACCTTAGGTCCCGGTCTAACATGATCGTAGAGCCTTGCGATGGTATTGTTACTCCGAGCCCGTAGCTTAGCTACAAGCACCCCCTGGGTAGTGTTAAGTGAGTAACATCGGTACCCCTTGCTTATGTATTTGACAGCTTCTTTAGAAAAAAAATATATTTATAAAGTTTATATATATAAGTATGTTTTCCCATATTTAATTTGGTTTTATCGCTCTACAATCACTTTTTGCACACTTTAGACCAATTAGGCCGGAATCTGCAGTTTAACGCGGATTCCGAATCACTTGCAACCATTCATGTCACCGCCAGGGTTCGTACCTAAAAACTAGTGGTACTAAAGATTAGAACGTTAGACAATTGGCCAACAAGCCGCCCCTGTTTGAAGCATTAAGCCAGGAACTTATAGCGCTGATATATTAGATTTCTGTTTTCCTTTTTCGTTAGACCTTTTCAGCTTTCTGTAATTTTGAAGCTTGATAAAACAGCTTTAGTTCACTGAAGATTGAATACTGTAATTGTCTCTTATAATTTGTATGAAGGACTTAGATGCTTCCTTTCGACGCATTCTAACATAGGAGCTTATAACGCACTTATTGTCTTGTCTTAGCCCTTTCAATCTTCTGATTTTTATATATATATATATATATATATATGCCATCTTTTACTATTCAATCTTTAGATTTTTTTGTTAATTAAATGTTCTTTAGTTTCATTGTTGTTGTAGCTTATGCGCACTTAGAATCTTGAAAAATTCCATCCTTTTTTCCGTTTTTTTTTAGAGCTCTAAATATGAAACATCTTCGAGCTTTTGCATTGCAAATGTTATGATGGTTTTGTTATACAATATCGGTAGTAACTTTTGGCGTGAAAAATGGTCGTGTTTTTTAATTCACTGCATGTTTGTACTCCTTTAGCTTTGTTCTTTACCTATATATAAACACATGGAAATACAAAAAAGTTTTTAAATTAAAAATTTAATCTCTAGAACTAGACTAACTAGAAATAACTAGAAATAAATGAATAGCATTGAATATACTAAAAATCAAACGCAGTTTTGTGAATATAGGTGTAGTTAATAATTAAAAAAAAAATACAATCATTACTTACTTTCGTTGTCCATTTGGCAATACGAGGTAATTTCCGTTTCATGAGCATTCCCACAGCAATGGGCGAAGTGACAATGAGAAGTGAAAGAGCCATTTTTTGGTAAGGTATTATCAGAGTGATAGATTCAAAATGCCGTCCATAAAGCCAAATATTTGCTGGAAGCATACCCATAGCCATTATTGTTGATGCCGTAGTCATGGCAATACTAGAATATATATATACAGAACAATTATTAATTGTAGAATAATTTTTCAAAATTTTTTTCGTATAGAAAAGAAATGTTTAAAGAAATAGCAAAAAAAAAAAAAAAAAGCGCATTTTTAAAAAGCTAGATAAATCCTCATACCAACCTGCATCAATCAATATGATATTAAAGCAAAACATTTTATAGCGAGGAGTAAATTTTTAAACATGAGAGTGTTTGTTTAATTTTAACTATTAACATTATTTATTTATTTATTATTATTATTATTTTTTGTATTTTTAAAATCTTATATCTTATAAAAATAAAAAGTAAAATTTAATCTTTTCCCCAGAAATGTTTATTTTAATATTTAAGCAGGATAAAAGTGTAGAACAGGCACCGATGGGTTTTTGCGTCAAAAAACATTTTCGACAAAGTCCACTAAATAGCGGGTTGTGATTGTAAGTAAAGGGAATTGCAAAAGTACAAGAAACTTGGGATACCACATTTGGCGACTTATCTCTCAGTTGACGTTAAAAAAGAAAGTTGTAAAATCCCAACGTCTCCTATTTTTGCGATTTGGCGATAAGTTGACAAATGTGGTAACCGGATTTCCAGTACTGTTTGCAATTCCCTTAACTTCGAATCCCAACCAGTTACTTGGTACACTTTGGTGAAAAGATTTTTGATGACAATCTCAACAGTCCCTATTCTGCGATTTTACCTCATTTTTTGCAAAATTACGAAAATTCAAATATATAGACTTAATTATATTTGAATTTTCGTAATTTTCATGTACATAAACATATTGCTTTCCCAACATAGCTAAACATACCATAACATTGCTAAACGTACCTTAACATATTGCTTTCCCAACATATCTAAATATACCTTAACATATTGCTTTCCCAACATATCTAAACCTACTATAATATTGCTAACATATTGCTAAATATATAAAAATAATTCACTTCTACTGTTTATTCATTATTTTTAGAAGACTGATCTATTTCTTACCTTAAAAGGTAAGTCTCCATCACTAAAGTACGTAAAAGTGTTAGACAGCACGCCTCCAGGACAACAAGATATTATGAGCACCCCCGTGGCAGGAAGGCCCTCGACACCAGCTGCAAGTAATACTGCAAATGCTGCCAGTGGTTTGATGCCAAACTGACTGATAATACCTATGCTGAGACCGATGGGTTTCCTTATATGGTTCCATAGCTGTAAAAGAAACAAAAATTCTTACATTAGGATATGTGACATTAAAGAAGAAATTTTGTGTCGTTTATATTTCTTAGATATTATTCAATTATATTTGTAATTAAAGAATGAAGATGTTATAGAGTTAATTGTGTTTGAGCTGAAATCGTAACTATTGCTTTTCTCTATATTCCCTTTACTAAAAACTGAGCCACAAATGCCTCGTATATAAATTGCTGAAAATTTGCATTTTTAAAATGTTGAATACCATTATTTTCGTGAAGAATTTTTTTTTATCAGTAAAACATATTCAAGTTAACATTCCTGATTATATTAATAATTATATTGAAGTAATAAAAAAATTCCTAACATTATAATAAATAAGACAAATAAACGCATAATAATGCATAAGGCATTTTTAGCGTTATAATAAATAAGACTATTAATTTTTATTTGGTTATTAACTTATAAAAATACTGAAATAGTTCATATTTAATTTGGTTAACTTTTTAAAATCTGTAAATATTTTTATAATATTTACTAAATAATTTTTTTCTTTAATATAATATATTTTTAGGTACTAAAAACACGAATTTAGAAATTATGTCATTAATTATCATTAAATGACTAAATATTAAAAATACAATTACATATAACAATCAAATGATAAAAAGTGAATACATTATACCTTGTTTGGACCATACATATTTACATGAATAATTTTTAACATAGTTAACAAAGGTAAAATATTAACTCTTGAAAAGTGATTCGTATATTGACGATACATTGTCCATGACCATATAATAATAATTAGTAAAATATTCTGTTTATTTTATAATGCGTTAGTAAATAATTTGGACAGATCGCAAAATAGGGGCCGTTGGGATTTGGAAACTTTCTTTGTGGAGCCATCTGGGCGATAAGTCGCTAAATGTGGTAACCAGTTTCTTGCACTATTTTCAATTCATTTTACTTACTATCACAACCTGTTACTTGGGGCACTTTAGCGAAAAGATTATTTGACGCCAAATCCCAACGTCTCCTATATTGCGATTTTACCATTAATTTTATTTAATATAATATTATTGAAACGCATTTTATATTCGTAATTATCACCAGCTAAGAGATTCTGGTGCAAGATATCACTCTAATTTATCAAGCAGAATGTTTATACAAATTGGTAACTTATTATTATTGTTATTATTAAAAATTATTATTATATGTATGTTTTGAATTATATTAAAATGAATGCTTTAAATATTAATATGTTACTTTGGAAAATAATTGAAGATTGGAAAAATCTTGAGATGTACAAAAAATAAAAGATTTGATCAATTTTCATATTGGTTAGAAATAACCAATTGACTGTAAGATTTTATCAAAATTGAAGCGAAGTTTGTTACACAGGAAATAAAATTCATGTAATCATATCAGTTTGAGCCTTGCTAAAGATAAATATTTTCTAGGAGGAAAGCCCAGTAATTTTCGTTTATTTATTGGTTGAAACTATTTTTACTAAGAAAAAGAATTTGTTGTTTTAATAAGCATTAGTACTCATTTTGTAATTTATTTTAAAAGGAATAATAATAAATGTCAGTTAAGAATTATAATATAAAATATTAAAATGTAATATGAATTAAAAAAATTAATATTTGTAATGAGTTAACACTAAATTAACAATAATGTTGATAACAAGTGGAGATTAAGAGAAAAATTTAAGAAAATATGGTTTCAAAACAAAATTTATTATATATGCTTGGTGATAAAATAGCAATACATTTAAACGATAGCGAAAAAAATTTTTTTATAATATATTTTCTTATATATATTTTTTTATATTTATTTTTTATGTACATATTTTTAATATATATATATTTAAAACAGTAGCAAAAAAATAAATTAAAAATTGAATAAAACGAAATTAATAAATGATTGGAAAGAATAAAATATGCGCCCATTAAAAACTTAATATGCGTGCATTAAAGATCATTTATACATTTCACTTTTTTTTGTCTACTTTAGATTTATTTAAAAAATAATTTAATAATAAATATTATTATATATATTATCTAATAATCATTTTTTGAGGTAAAATTGAAATTTATTAAAATCTTGACAATAAATTGTTTTTGTAAATTTAAAGTTTATTATATTTAAAATCAATCTATTTATTTATTTTATCAATCTGTAAAATTTTCTAATGTTCATTTAATAATAAAATTAACATCAGTGAATAAATATTAATCTTAATATTAATTGAGCGTAATTATTTAGCATTTGAAAATGAAAATGTAAATGCATTTTCTTTAACTAATATTAATTAATTAATAAAATTAAATTAAAAATACATTTCGGAAATTCTGTTTTACTATTTCACAAAGGATAATCATATTAATTTACATTAACTTGAAACTAATAATCTAATTTCTAAAATTTAAAAGTTATTTTAAATTTTAAAATTGTTTTTATTGTTTTGCACAATACAATTATTAAAAGTTTTCTTTTATTTATTCTACGTTATAAAACCTATTAGAATAAAAACAAATAAAAAATGATAAAAAAAAAAAAAACTATCCACATAAACGAGCAAATGAACACTCAAATTTTATCTTCCTTTCAAAGGGGTTAGATCAAGACTTTAATCGCCCTGCCCGAAGGGGTTATCGATTCTTAATCTAATAGTAGCTTAGATTCTGGGTTATTTTATTCGAAATGTAAAAGGATCATACAAATCATTAAAACTGTTTACATTTTTTATCAACATAAAGTTTAAGACAGCTCATTAAATATTTAAAGTTTGCACGATAAAATGGTGTTTAAAGTTCCTATAAAACCTTCAGCAAACTACTAAATGCTATCATCAAAATGTTATTTTTAAATCACCTTCATTTGTCTTTTAAAAAAAAAACAGTAAAAATTAATAAGGTAAAATCGTGCAATAAAAAGTTTTTGCAGAATCTAGTTTTTAAAAAATTATTTGTTATCAAAATCAATTTTTTTCATTATTATAATAGAGCCATTGTATATTAAAAAAAACATATATAAATTGAAATATTTTACCTCAGAAAAGCTAACTTCACATCCTACAGAAAGCATTATGAGAATCAAAACGATCAACAACAGGTAATTGATGAGAGGCTTCAATTGCTCATTCATATCCAGAATTTCGTTCACAAAATGAACAGTATCATTCAAGTTCTGATCGGATGTATTTTGTTCAACAACATCGTGCCTCTCCATTACCAACTTGGCCGTAATATTAGAGAAGTCCATTTTGCTTACTGTCCACAGAATCACAACTTCAGTACAATTGCAATGAAATGACAGCGTGATCAGAAGACGACAATCTCGGTTTGGTACAGAAGGATTACTCTGTATTAGATGACAAATGATTTGCACTATATGTGCTAAATTTTTATAAGATTTTTGCAACGGTCCATACGACTTCTTGTGCAAGAGAATTAACACATGTCTAGCTTATGTAGAACAACGAACTTTACCAATAGCTTTTTCACTGCCATGTTTGGTCGCGAATCAGAGAAGTTGGGTTTTCTGGACGCTACGACAGAGATAAAGATGTTAACGAGTGTTTAGATCAGGTCAAAGTTTATTGATATTTGACCTTTTTTTTTTCCAAGTCAACATCATCGAATATACGCACATGTTTGGAAAATGTTTAAAAAATAAAATTGGAGGGGGACATATGTAAACCTGCATTATCAATCACAAATTAATCCTTCTTATCCACAGTTTCCTAATCGTTTTCTCAGAAACATACATCTTCCCGATTCTTAAGTACTTCGAGAATTAAAAAAGCCTTGATGATTATCTATGGAAGTACCACTGTGCCCAAAAAAAGTAAGACCAATTTTCCATTTAAAATTACAGGGGCTATTTTCTTTCTTTTTTAAGTTGCTGGCACTGTCTTTGACATCTGTATGAAATTCTTTCGTGCTTGAGTTACGCTTGGCTTTGTGAGACGCTAAAGCTGATATCTGTCATTTTTGAAATACCTGAATTAATAGACCAAAGAACTTGCATTAAATTTTGTTTTTATAGTTTTTGTTTTGTTGCAGAAGACATTCAGTGAACGCGTTGAAGACGAAGAGCCCTTTGGTCGACCATCAACCTCAACCGACGAAGCTCACGTATAAAAATTTAAAAATTTGGTGTTTGCAAATCGTAGATTTAGAATTAAAGACCTAAGATGCTGGAATTTCAAAAGGATAAGGGTCAATTCCATTTTTGGGCCTCAAACGCGTTAAATCTCGATTGGTACCGAAAACACAGAATGCGCCAGCTCAGACTGCATGGATTCTTGGTGACTTTTCACCAAAAAAGAAAACCCATATCGTTCCACAACCACCGTATTCACACCGTGCGACTTCTGGTTATTCCCTAAACTCAAAAGACCACTCCGGGGACACCGTTTTTGAATCGATTGAAGAGATTCAACGTGAATCGGCGCGCGCTTTGAAGGCCATCTCGGCCGATGACTTTTTACCCATGCATTGAGGATTAGAAAAAAAGTTGTCATAAATGCATTGTGTCGGAGGGGATTACTTTGAAGGCGATGAAATAAATTTTCAAGAATAAAGAGTTTTTGAAAAAAAAAATAAAAAATTGGTCTTACTCTTTGAGCACAGTAGTAATTTCTTAAGTTCTGAATTATGATATATGAGGAAATTGAATTGTGTCTTTGAATAATTGATTGCAATTAATCATAACTTCTATTAATTGCAATAATTCTTTGATTTAAAAAAATAAAATATAATACATTGTAAACAGTAGATAAAAAAAAGTGAAAGGGATGATTGATTTGTAGAAATGAGATCGACTGATTATATTTGATTGTCTATATTTAGAATGGTTGCGCCTGATCACCAAGTGACTAGCACTCTGACGCTCGGTGCCACAGGTTTCGGGTTCGAGTACCGGAGGGGGCATGGATATTTGTAATGGTTAGGTACATACTTTAAACTGTAGGCCGCAGTCTCATTTGACTGTAGAGCGTTGGGAAAGGGGGGGGGTAGTGTTACTCACGTCCATAGCATATCTTCAAGTTATACCTGCCCTGGATAGTGCTGAATGAGTAACAGCATTGGTCGGTACCTTACAGCATACGACATGTCTTCTTCAAGGTTGGTTTGTATTGAACTGCTCACAGGGAAATGGTTAATATAACCCAGTCCTCGACGTAACTACACAAATTATTTACAATTGTATAGATCATAAAAAAGAAGATAGAGCATTATTCAAAAAAATTCAATAAATATAACCAATATTGCTCAAGCATATTATAATGGGCTTTCTAAAAACTATAGTCATTTTTAGAAAAATCACTTGAGTCAATGCTTTAAATGTAAGTACTTATTATTTAAATATTGGGTTTGGCGACCTGATTTTTAAATCTGCGTCGAGTTTTCAAAGACTGAAGGACTTTCATAACATCCTATCTCGTCAACTACTCTCTAGAATTCGTTAATAGAAGTAGAAAGTTTTCGTTTAGAAAGAGCAGGTCCAAATGGCATTAGTTCAGAGAAAACATTGGAAGACTTTCAGAAATATACCGAAAATAAGTATACATGAAATAACTGCAGCAACTATAACATTTTAAAAGAATACAAAGGTAGATTTAAAAATATGATGGGTATCTTAGTCTTGATGCAATTTTTACTCTTTGAACGAAATCATTAGGACAAAAAAATTGAATAACTCCTATAAAAAAAATTAGATGCAAAAATATTTTTCCTGCTAGTATTGTAAGTTGATTTTAACACTTTCTCTCTTCTCTAATTTTTGATGATTTGATGATTTAAAAGGTTGAAGGAGGGCCGTGATTGCATAGCAACCCCATCGCCTGCTTTGTGAATGAGAGAAGTTTCTTTTTAGCTTTTTAAGCCTCTCTAATTTTTATTCTCTTTGTTTTACTTTTATTTTAAATTTCTTTCTAAAACTTTGTTGAAGAAGTTATTAGAAGTTATTGTTGTTCTTTTCTAAAACTTCTGCTGCATCTTTTTCTAATCTTTTTTCGATAATAAATAACATTATCTGTTACAGTCATCTAAGAAAATCCATAGTTCATTAAGGATCACAAGGGATTTCTATTTATTTCTCTAAATGGTCATATAAAAATTATGCAGCATTTTCTTCGTTCGATTACAGGCCTCGAAAAATGCCAATGAATTACATACAATTCTTAGTTTATTACCTTGATTATTATTGATAAAAGACTTTTTGCAATTGAATTTTTTGTTAACAGTTTCATTTTAGAAACATTCATAAGAGTTCATAATTTTAT